>JABFFG010000215.1:0-14713 GCA_013623685.1 Fusarium transvaalense
GAGCGAAGGGGGACCAGCGATTAATTGACTGACTTAGCTTGGTACGTTGGACGATGTGGTCTTGTCTTTTTGACGTGTCGACTGACGGACGATTGCGAAGGTCGATTGACGAGTGGTATAAGCTTGTTATGTTGAATTGGTCGAGGGTTGAAGGAGGAAGAAGCAGCTGCTTTGTGCGCAGTTAAATAACTGCTGTGACCCAAAAAATCTGATTCTATTGAGTTGTGACCTGCCTGGAAGGGTCCTTTTCTCTGTTGACAATTTTGGGTTATTGGAAAGCTTGGGCATTTTTGTTGAAAGTTAAGGTTATCTTTATCTTTATGATTCACACGAGGCAGCATTCAGTGCTTCAGAACAAGTACTAAAAGTCTATTACAGGGACCTTCTCGTCGGCATAGATGATAGAGCTGAGGCTGAAGAGCAGAGAGCGACCATTGATCAGCTACCATATATCAGCGATGCAGTCTGGGATTCCCATGCCGAAGAACACAACGCTGTATGTCTACCGAGCACTCGAACTAGCCTCCTTAAGGAGATTGGAGACTGGGTCAAGGATACGACTCAGCAATCCAAAACAGTGTTCTGGCTCAATGGTATGGCTGGTACTGGCAAGTCCACTATTTCACGTACAGTTTCGCGACAGTTATCCCGAGATGGCCTGTTAGGGGCAACGTTCTTCTTCAAACGGGGAGAAGCTGATCGGGGTGGGATCTCGAAACTGGTACCAACAATCGCACGTCAACTTGCAATGAATCAACCTGCGTTGAGGCCATATATCCGTGAGGCCATCCGGGATGACCCTACTATCATTAGCAAAGCTGTGAGGATACAGTTCAAAGCACTCATTTACGAACCTTTGATAAGCAGTTCGGGCCAGTATCCAAGCGAGAGCTCCATCGCAGTTGTTATCGATGCACTGGACGAATGCGACTCAGAGACAGATATTAGGCTCATCTTGAGTCTGTTCTCCACTACCAAGACTATCAGCCACCCTCGACCTCGAATATTCGTTACAAGTCGTCCCGACCTTCCTGTTCGACTTGGGTTCCAGAATGTCAAAGGTTCTTATCAGGACCTGATTCTTCATGATATCCCAGAGTCAGTCATCAAACAGGATATATCTACTTTCCTTCATCACAAAATGAAATTGATCCGAGAAGATTGGAATGCTTCGGTTGAAGAGAGGCGGAAATTGCCCCAAGACTGGCCCGGAAGTGAGTTCATTCGGTTGCTCACGGAAAGGGCAGTGCCTCTTTTCATCTTCGCTGCGACCGCATGCCGTTTCATTAGTGAACGTCAGTTGGGCAACCCTGAGAAACAACTGCACAGAGTTCTTGAGTATCGAGCAGAAGGTACTGCGGCACAGCTGGACTTTACCTACAGGCCAGTCTTGACGCAGTTGTTCAGTTCAAACTGTTCAAAGACCAATGAGTGTCGGGCCATTCTAGAGTTCCAGCGTATTATCGGTACTATCATCAACCTCCTGGATCCTTTATCGACGTCAGCACTTTCCCGTCTTTTAGATATTGACCAAGATACCATCGACAGCAAGCTGGATCTGCTTCACTCTGTCCTCGACGTTCCTATTTCCCAAGACGCACCTGTTCGTATGCTTCACTTGTCCTTTCGAGACTATCTCATGAGTCCCGAAACCAGAGAACACCAATTCTGGGTAGATGAGAAGAAGTCGGCAAGGAGCTTGGTTAAAGACTGTCTCCGCGTCATGGAAACTCTACAGTTCGATATTTGTCGCTTGGAAATACCAGGAACACCACGCTCAACAATAAAACCAGAATTTATAAACGCATGCATCCCTCCCGAGGTCCAGTACGCATGTTCATACTGGGTAAATCATCAAGTAATCGCAGGGGCTGGGCCTGAGGATGTTACAACAATCCTGCGGTTTCTGAAGCAGCACCTTCTTCATTGGATTGAAGTTTTAAGCTTGTTGGGTAAAGCCTTTCAGATAACTGAACTGATCAAGACCTTACGATCTTCTATGGCCGATGAGGTGAGTGTCGCCCACATGTGGTTTGGTTATTTGCAGACAGCTTACTTCGTATTGCAGCCTACAGGTGACGGACCAGAATTAACCAACTTCCTTAATGATGCGATCAGATTCGTTGATGTTGACATCCATACTGTTGATTTGGCACCCTTGCAGGTTTATTGCTCTATCTTGGTGATGGCACCAAGCAACAGCATCGTCAGGCAGGTATTTGCCCCCCAGCTTCCAGCCTGGGTGACTTTGCTGTGTGGGCAAGTAAGCAATTGGGACTCGCGCCTCCGTACTTTCGGATATGACAACTACGGTGTACACAATGACGACTCCATGTGGTTTTCAATGAACTCGAAATCATTGTATTCTATCTGTAACGATGGTCATTACCACGTCTGGAGTTGTGACACCGGTGAATGTATTCACTACTCCGACCTTGGAGAGAATCCAATGACTGGTTTGGAGGTTTTGCTAGATTCTGGCGCGGAACACAGATTCCACAGTCGAATAGTTTCACCTGATGGCAGATTGCTGGCCGTCAAACTTTGGTCACCAGAAACAGAATCAAGTATAGCGCAGATATTTGACTTGACAACAGGTCAGTTTCTTCGCGAAATTTCAGACTTCAAGAGTTTCAGAGTTTTAGCCATTTCTAGGGATTCCAAGCGCATCTGGTCATGCACATACGATGGGCAAGTCTCCGTTTGGGATGTGGCTACAGGAAATTGCGTTGATCGATTTGATTCTTCTTCAGTGGGCATCGACTTTTGTTTTTACAAGCCACACGAAACTAGTATGGAATTTTCACTCAAAGACCCCGATGTTCTTCTGGTCTGGAAGCGAGGTAGCGCCCATGTTTGGTATCTCAATACCAACAAAGTCGCTGACAGCCTCAGTATACAATGGCCCAAAGAAGCGAGATGTCACATCTTAATCTCGCCAGACGGAAGGCTTTTGGTAACACCTTCATCGGAAGACCTTTCACTTGTCATCTGGGATCTTTCGGGACGCAAAACTTTATGGAAATTGCCGATGGGGCGAAACGAAACGAAAATTGCCTTATTTTCGCCAAAGTCAACCTTCCTAGTAACAGCATGTTCCGATAATACAATTCGCGTATGGGATATGAGGAACGGAAAATGCTTCCGGGTCTTGACCTCTGTCGGATCTAGTCGGGGATTCTGTTCATCAATCACCGTTTCTCCCGACCTAAAGTATCTCATCTCGGACTATAAGGATGATGGAGTATGGCTATGGAATATCAACACTGGTACTTGTGTCACGTTGAACATAGGGCACACAAGTACAAGTCGGTGTTATTTATTTTCTCCCGATAGCAGAGTACTGGCTTCGAAGACGACTGAAGGCATAATACAACTGTGGGATTGGGAGAGACTCCTTGAAGAAGCCCCGGAAGTCACCTCGATGGTCAGGGACGTTTCGTTCTCGCCCAACTCATCTATGATAGCTGCGCTTTTCGTGAATGGCACCGTCACGATCTGGGACACGGCGAATGGTGCGCCGCTACATAATTTCTCTGGTCCAATTGCAGATAAATACAGTCGCATCGCATTTTCACCTGATTCGCTATTCGTCACAACTCAAATCAGTCACGGAAGTGTCAAGGTTTGGAACTTGCATGAACCTGACTTTGAATGGCAAGTTAGCGGCAGGTACTTGAAAGCCTGGTTCTCCCCAGATTCCCAGAGCATAGCCACTACATGTTCCGATGCTGGATACAAAATCAAGACATGGGTGCGAGGAAATGGCACATTCAAACCCAAATACACTCTCTTGTCGTCTCGACGGACCAGAAGCGTCCAAATCATGTTTGCACGGGACTCGAAACTGGTAGCTGCATCACTAGTATCGCTTAACGAGATCAAGATTTGGGATTGTGACACAGGTCATCTTGTTCGAAGTCTGCCATTTGAAGAGGAGGTTTCCATCCTGTCATTGGATGTACGGCCCCTGACGATCTCTTCGTATTCCATGATTATTGCCTTTCGAAGCCAGGTCGAAGTTTGGGACTTGGACGCAGGCGTTTGTACCCTAGAGAAAGCTATTCCTCAATACGCATACGGACACGCATACGGAGACATAGGGTCGTCTATGGGCACGTTCATCGCGTCGTTAGCAGAACAACGGATTCACATCCTTGACTGGTCAACTGGCAAAACTATTGCAGAGTGTCCATTTTATGGTTCTAGGTTAAAAGACTTTGACCCAGAAAGCTCGATTATACGCACAGGCTACGGAGATTTTTCCCTAGCATTGGAGTCGGCGGCTCACCATCAACAAGCGTCGCAGATTTTTGGAGTTGGACCCGAAGGTGGATGGATCCAGTGGAAGGGTTACAATCTATTTAGGTTGCCTCATGACTTCCAAGGAGTACCGATGGAAGTAAAGGCTATACCAGGCAGGTGGGTAACAGAAAAGTTGGCCCCTAAAGCTTAGGGTGACAGAAATAGACAGCCTAAGAGGCTTGTCTAAGCATCATAAACTAACTTACTAATTTCGTCTCTTAGGATATCAGCGGCCAATTCTTCTGACGCGCTGGGGTTTACTGTTGCTATTGGGTCCCGTTCGAGAGCTGTTGTTATCATGAGATTCTCGAATGAGGGTGGTATGTTGGACGATTTGGTTTCATGTACCAAATAGTGAAGTGCCATATATACTCCAGATATATAGATAACTCCAGACTGTCAAGGATGTTGTTTTATCGCCTTTATACAAGACACCTTTCAACATCAAAAACTCATGTGTCGAGAGCTCAAGGACTTTGTGTCTGTTCCTTCCCACATTAGTCTCTATGGATCCAGATATATTCCACCTGCCGCTATCACATCATAACGTTATGTACCTACTGACTTTGAAAGACACGGGTCCAAGTATGGACCAACAGCTCCTGCAGTTTCAATATTTGTCTGCAGGCAAGCGCTGAATGCCAAGTCATTTAAACAAGGTTGTTCTTTCCAGTACCCACTGATGTGCCAATATTGGGTATCAGTGCTTAGTTCACACAAACTCCATCATCTCCCAATTGTGTAGAAATCTACAACAGCATTACGCAGCCCATTCCTTCATCTTTTATCCTCTACCCCTACTAGACGGAAAGACAAGTGTTGCGACGCTGAACACGTATATCACTTCACTATGCGGGAGAAGATAAAAGGCCGATGGAATCGATTTCTAGAACCGTTAAGTAGAAGAGATGGACGATCTCCCTCTGTGAGTTACATCGGGTTCCTTTACAGTTTTTTTATGGGCTAACTGTGACCGGAAAATGTAGCCCAGCACCGAGCGCCTCAGCAACAATGACTGCCCTCGACCACCCTCTGCTCACGACAATACATCTATATCGTCAGCATCGGCTTCCAGACCTCAACTGCCTGAGGACTACCGATGCGAGACGCAAAATTTATCTGAATGCAGCGTTTCTCTAGAGTTGCCACAGCGGTTGTGGATCAAGGCGTACGAAGATCTCATGAACGACCCCGAGTTCGCGAAACTCAATGAAGCATACGTTGAGTATTTGAACGCAAACTATGGACTATCCCAGACAGGTAAGATGTTTTTGTCAAATCGCCACTTCTGTTTGTACTCGAGTTGATACTGACTTCTCTTTTCTTAGATGGATTGGCAAATAACAGTAGCAATGTGACAATGCTTGAACAAGCTCAGCACGTTGCCAAGCAGAAGCTCGACGAGGTAACTTCGAAGAAGCTTGCCATTTCTATTGGTAATAGAAAGTTTGTTGTTCGGGAACAGGTTAGGAAGCTTGTCAAAGTCGTTGATACTTTCAAGAGCGTTGTTGCGGCTGCAATTTCGTCAGAGCCCCATGCTGCAATAGCTTGGGCGGGCGTCATGGTCATCATCCCAGTAGGTCGACTCTATTTACATACTAACGCCGTTATCTGTAAGCTGACATATCAATACAGTTCCTGGAAAACATTTTTAAACAAGATGAGGATTCTGCAAAGGGTTTCGATCAAATCACATTTATCCTCATTCGGTTTTGTATGCTAGAGGATGAGATTATCACATCGGGATTTCGAACGATGCATGCAGAGCTCATGATATCGGTAGAGAAGAAGATGATCACCGTATACTCCATCGCGTATCGCTATCAAATCCAGCTCATCTTGCAGTATGCTCGCCAGAAGCCTCATCAAATACTGAGGAACATCTTTCTGTCGGATGACTGGAAGGCGATGCTGAAAGAAGTCCAAGATGAGGTAGCCCAAGTCAATGAGGCTATTCAAAATATTTCCTTTGTTCAGCTCAAGACAAGTTTGAAGCAAATCGACGAAGAAATTCAACGAAGCACAGCGAAAGTGGTCGACATTGGACTGGCGACGTTGAGACAATTGGAGGTAGGTCTGTGCCTAATTCGTGTGACTGACCTGCTGCTAAGATATATCTTAGAGTATCAGCAACAAGCAAAATCTGTCATACCTTTCCTCTGCTACAAGCGCTCTCTTTAATTCTTCAGAAGTGAGCAAACAAGGCGAATGCCTGAAAGGCACACAGCAGCGAGCCCTGGAAGCAATACAGGCTTGGATGGGTGACCCCGACGCGAAGCTCATCTTCTGGTTACATGGCATGGCAGGCACTGGAAAGTCAAGTATATCTAGAACGATCGCTACTTAGTTGGACAAGGGGGAGTCATTTATCCCAAACTTCCCATTTGCCACAGAGACATACCTTGGAGCCAGCTTTTTTATCAGCAACTACGACTCTTCTCGGAACAAAATTAGGACCTTGATCCCGACTATTGCCCACAACCTTGCCGAGCGCATACCTGAGCTTGGGCAGTACATCATCGCGGCTATCGAGGGCAACACTGAGATCAAAGGCAAGGAGCCGCTAGAGCAGCTTCATACTCTTATTTACACACCAGCGTCAGAGTTCGCTAAGCACACCGGATGGTCTTTACGTTTGATCATCATCATTGATGCGTTGGACGAGCTGAACGAACATCCCAGTGATGTTGCAAAGTTCCTCGGGTTGTTGCGGAGATTGCAAGAATTGTCAAGTGTGGAAGTCAGGATCTTTTTGACCAGTAGACCCGAACCTCACATAATGTCTGTCCTGGACAAATCTGAGTTAGTTCGCTGTTACAGTCATACAAAGGTGCCCCGGCGGGCGTTGGACGATGCAAATCCGGATGACATTTCCCGGTTCATCAGACACGAAATGGATCAAATAACTGAGACTCAGGGACTGCCAGACGACTGGATCTCGCATGACGAGATTGGAATGCTTGTCAAGAAATCCGATGGTCTGTTCATTTATGCTGCAACTATTTGCAGATTCCTTCGTGAACAACTCCCTGATGAGATACGGAAACGGCGTGTTGAGAAGATAATGGAAGGCAGCACGCAGAGCCAAACACCAGAGCACCTGATTGGCGAAATATATCGCAAGGTTCTCACCTTTCCTGTCACCAATTTATCCGATGATGAGAAAGAAGTGGCTTTCTCCTTATATCGCCGCATCCTAGGTTCTATTGCTTTGGTGTTTGAGCCTGTGTCAATACCTTCGTTATGCGTCTTGGTCGACAGGGAAGAATCAAGTTTGACAAGAGATTTGAGATACTTCGCATCTATCATTGATATTCCGCAGCAAAGGACATTGCCTTTGGCCTTCTTCCATGAGTCGTTTCGGGACTATCTACTCTGTCACGAGAGATCTGGTCCAGACTTCTGGGTTGACAAAACCGAGCGGCATTATGCCTTGCTCCAAAAGTGCATCTCAATTATGAATCAGCATCTTCGCCAAGATATTGCGAACCTGGAATTGCCGGGCACTCTCATGTCCGAAGTTTCGGAAGACACTATTGCACAGCACATCTCGGAAGCTCTACGCTATTCTTGTCTTCATTGGGTTGATCATTTGAATGAGTTGGATACGGAACAACATATGAATGAGCTGAGCGGGAATGGAGATGTCTATCAATTTTTGACACATTCCTTTCTTCACTGGCTTGAGGTAATGAGCTTATTTGGAGAGTCAGCCAAATGCGTTTTGATGATAAACCATTTACCGACTTTGGTCAACGTTAGTTGTGCCCTTCTTAACCCCCTTTACTTTTGTAAACTGACGGCTTTCATATAGAGACACGAGTCACCATCAGTCTTCGACTTTGTGCAAGATGCAAGGCGTTTTGTGCTCCACAACAGATGGATTATTGAACACGCGCCCCTCCAGATATACTGTTCTGGTCTTGTTCTCGCCCCGAAGACTAGCAAAGTGCGTCAAAGATTTTTGGAACAGCTCCGACAGGTCCCCCCCTGGATCACTCGGGAACCAAGAGTAGAAGAAACATGGGGCTCTACGCTTCTAGTGCTCGAGGGTCATCTAAACTTAATTAATGCTCTTACTATTTCGACCGACGGCAAGACAATTGCATCGACAGCAGATGACAAAACCACCAGATTATGGGATAGCGTGACGGCCGCAGAGCTACTCAGATTCAAAGAAAGCTGTGAAGGCGAAGCTGTCGCATTCTCACAAGATGGTCGGAAGATCGCAACAGGGCTCAGAGACCGTACTGTTCTCATTCGCAAAATTGCAACAGGCGAGGCTGTCGCTTTTGGGACACCCGAAGAACACACCCGGGTTTTACAAATTGTATTCTCACCCAAAGATACGATGGTGGCATTTTTGTGTTCATGGAAGATTCAAGTTTGGCATACTGACCAACGGATCCAATTGTTCTCTCAAGACTCGAACTATATCCACTTTCATAAGGGTGTTTCATTCTCACCAGATGGCAAGATTTTGGCATTCCTGCAACATTATGGGACGCATAACAAACTAGCCATCTCGTTGTGGGATACGGATAAATGGTTCGAGAAAGCAAGACTGTCTATTGAAGGAAATGTGTCTCCAGAATTTCATGGAGCACTAGCATTCTCCAGTGATGGTAAAAGGCTATGTTCATCCTGCTCACCTGAGAACATAGATATATGGAACCTTGAAACGAGATCACTCAAGACGCGATACCGGACTTGTTTCCAGAGGCCGGAGTTAATATTATCATTCTATTTGTCGTGGGAAGATAACCTGAGCATGGTAGTCGGGACGAAGGACGGTTCCGTTCATTACTGGGAAGCAGGTAGTGGCCGAGTGATGACAACTCGACCGCTGAGGGTGGACGTTTACAAACAAGAATCTACATGGAACAAACCACACGTCTCCTTACAGTCCGGCCAACTGGCATTTGCATCAGGGCTAACAATACAGCTATACGGCACAGCAATGGATGAGAAGGACTACGACATAAAGGACAACATCGCCAATGTTTCGCTCCTTGGAGAAGATGAAAATGTGATCTTTACCACCTACATGGGCAAAGCCAGCACTGTGAGACTCTTTGGTTCTGAGAAACTCCTGGTACACACAATAGACGCGGTCGTCAATCCAGAGTTTGACATTTCGCCAAACGGAAACATCGTGGCTCTGAAGACGTGGACGCACAGATGGCGGATTCGATTTTATGACATTAGATCGGCTACGGAGTTATCAGTTTTTGAAGAGGTAGCGAGGGTGGCCTTCTCACCTAACGGTGACTTTGTGGCACTGTCAATGGTAGTCGATGGTGGTATATCTGTCGTCAACACCAAAGCTTGGGAAGAAAAAATATTTCTGAAAAGCGAAGCGAATAGATACTATTACAGAATCTATGAGTTCTCACCCACTGGGCGTTATTTTGCTTTCGGGTATTGTACCGACACCTCGGGTGGTAGACTCTGCATTTGGGATTTGGAGACATACTGCCTCTGGTTGGATATACCATGCTATACTGACTACGGAATATCATTCTCTCCTAACGACGAATGGGTTCTCTATACTGAGAGACATCGATATGGAAATAGAGAAGAACCGATCGAAACAGTTCTATTAGAGCTGTCCACAAGACGCAGGAAGTGCACCTTGGCCGACGGGGGGTGCCACAATTACATGACGGCATTTAACTCTGAAGGTCTTTGGCTTGCAATTTGCACAGATCAGCAGATCGCGATATGGGAGACTTCAACGGGAAAACGGCAATGCTTGATCAAATGCCCCTCGCTGGCTCCTACGATTGAAGCCATGAAGTTCGTTGCGGAAGACACAATTGCCACGATGTGTACCGAAGGCGATCCTGAATACATGAATGTTCAACTCTGGGACTGTGGGGCGCTGAGAGAGCTTGGAAACCTCTGTATGGTAGGTTGCTGCAATGAATATGAACGTGGTGTAAGATGGGCTGGCACAATATTCCCTCATGCTCAAAAGACATTGGAACTCCTCCCGATGCTTATCCCAAGAGAAAAGGAAGAAGGTCTTGGTGCACCCAGAAGAGAATGCTTACATGCAGGTGAACAATGGATTTACCACGGCCTGAGCAGGCTCTTCTGGATCCCCCCGGCATATCGCGACAACCATCAGGCCGCGGTCGCTTGTCGAAAAGTCGTTCTGAGTCCAAACTTTGGTCCGACTGCATGTTTGGAGTTCGATTTGGATAACGCGCCTACCGCCAGGGTCTATGAACTCCGGTGTCGAGAAATGTGGGATTTATCAAGGAAAGAGTTAGTAACTTAGGTTCTAGTGTAGTATGACAAGGACGCTGTTTCACACTTGAGACAAACCCAAGCTTAGTGGCCATGCCATTCCCGCATCTTCAACAGTTCTGATGAAATACTCCCATCTGTACCAGGCATAAACGCACGATACGACGCCGTGAGTGACCGATTCCATATATCCCCAACCGCAGCCTACGACTCATCAGCTCCTATGCCAAACACACTCAGTGTTCAAAGTAATTACCTCTGCTTCAGCTGTAAATCGTTTCTGTACTGTTCCTTCGTCAACGCAGATTGCTTCTTCGACAATCCCACGCCAAGAGGCCTTTACGCTTGATGTACATGCTGCAAGCCCCTGTAGCTCACGAGGACTTGCAACCTCGATAACTGGTGTTTCGCCTTCTTAAGTGTGTCCGTTCAGGCTTTGGTCACAGTGTCCACATCATGGACCAGTTATTCTTGATGTAGTAATTCTGAAGTTGGCCCTGCTGGGTTACCGCAGGGTAATGGTCCGCCTTTATGTCATTAGAGAAAGGTAGGTTGCCAAAGTTGTAGGGGAAGTAGTTTCGAGTACGGCAAACGAGATTGATGAATGTGTCTTGGGCTAGAATCTCAACCTAAGTTGAGATGAAGGACTATCCAGTGAGGTTTCCATGAGGTGGAGTTGCATTTCCACTCGAAGACGCTCGTCTGGAATACCGTAAAAGCCACATCACGCGCAAAATTTCACCTCTGATATACAACAGCACTAGACCTGGACTCTATCTGTATCTAGGAAATGATAGCCTGAACCGGCTGCCCAATCCTAACCCAAGACATAATCTCAGCAGCTTCAACATCTATACCCTCTCGCATTGCAACAAGCGTTATCTCAAGCTGCCAGCCTTGCCTCTCTCAACCAGCTGCTGTCTCTGCTCGTTGAAAGCATGGGTCAGGCAGTTTCTGCCTCTCGCCGAAAAGCGTCTTGGTGTCGTACTCGCAGACATAGCTACTGGTCCGACACTGATCGCAAGAGCAGAGGGGATATTGGGAAGCGGCTGCTGCTATGCATATCAACTCAACCCAATCCAACTACAGGCGAGGAGGCACGGAGTACATTATAGCATAGGGAAATCGTTATATGACGTTGTTGAGTGTTGGTGTTATACCTACCTACCTGTTGTAACCCGTACCTTGCGGCGAGGCTGAGACGAAGCGACACAAGGCGAGGCAGATCATATCACATCGCTTTTATTGTTTATTTGGCTTAAGCATTTGCTCTCGCGGGAGTGAAAGTTTCATGTCACCTGACTACGCGTTACGCGTTGATGGATCTGGTGTCATTCACGAGCTGAACTTTAGGTCTGGTTTGAGTGATGATGATGTAGTATTTGGATATGAAAGACATACAGAGTTCGTTTAATTTGACCAGAAGTCAGCGTGTATTAGAATTGAGGTTGACAAATAAAGACATGACATCGTCAGCGGCTCATGAAAGATCAGCAACGTCGATACGCTTGTCCCAACAGGCAAACCCCTTGTCTTTTCCCAACCATGTCAATTACAACATAATTGAGTCCCCAATTGGCAATTCCCTCTTCATAACTAACCTCTGTAGGGGTATATCTGCACAAATGTAGATCACCTACGCTCAGCTCCCGCAGCTCAACTCTGTCTCACCGTCGTTGATCTTATCTGCAGGGCTCAGTTGAGTTGCGCCGATCAGCATGTATTTGATACAACCTTTTGTCTACAACACAATTACGTCGTTGTGTAAGCCCGCCAAGAAATTGAATCAAGCCTCACCTACGATGCAATGCAATATTCCAATTTATCCTGCACTGCACTGCATTGCATGACAGTAACATCTTTTGAAAGCAATAGTAGTAACTGCAAGCTAGGTCTAGAACCCCCTATCAAATAATCGCACACGCCCCCTCTTCTCCTCTGAACAGGTCCAAGATCTCGGAACCGATTGCGGATTTGATCCAGGGCAACATGACATCATAATCGAGGGGCAAGTTTTGTTGCCCTGTCTGACAGACAAATCGTTAATCCCGGAACGGTAATATCTGGCCGCCCTGTTACAATTGAAAACCGGTTATTGTTTCTCTCTTTATTCTCTTTATTACTGTTTCTTTCTTAGACTTTCCTTTGAATGGATGACGGGGATAAAGGAAACAAAGAGTGGATCTCTGGGGGAAAACATGTTTTCTGTTGATGTCTTTGTGACGTCGTTTGGAGGCAAAACCTTTTTGCCCTGTTACTTTAGTGTACAGTACCTACTGTTACTATGGATGCATGCCTAGACTAAACAGTCCTACTCTGTACAATAGGACCAATCACTAACAAAGAGAAAGAAAAAAAGACAATAATATTGGACGCCTTGCAAACGCCTTGTTCTAAGCCTTGCAACCCACTGGCAAGAACCTTTCCGTCGGATGCCCGTTGACATTTTTATCTTTGCAGATCATGGTAGACAGGCACAGGAACATTCCGTCCGACAGCTTGCATCCATCGAATACTAACAACAGCCCATTCAGGCTCTTTCTGTTTCAACGGTTCTGCAGTAAAGCTATTATCTCTCTCTCTCCACTCTAGCATCAACGGAACGCATAACCGAAATAGACCCAGTTCTTTAAATTCTGTTGACCTCGTTTGGTTTCCCCAGAATTCTTAATCACTGTGCGATTAATTGAGGAGCAGAACCTGAAAATTTCTCATGTGTTCCGGTCCGAAAGTGTGGTTCAAAGAAAGATTTTTCTCTCTACTCCGGCCGGATAACGGGATCCAACCCACAGTTTGCCAAAGCCGGGCCGACGCCGGAGCGGGGGAAGAAGAAAAGAAAAGAAAAGGTCGGAGCTTGGCATTTGCGGAGGGGGTGTGAGAGAAAGATTGATTGCCGAAGATAAAAAGAGTCATTCAATCGTTGTAAATGAATCAAGACATGGAACCTCTTATACTGTACTGTACTAGATATATGAACAAGTCAAAGGTTACTTGTAGAGTCGGTGAACGTCAGTAACAACACATCATGTCTCTCAGTCTCAAACACCCAAAATCTCAACAAGGCGGTGTCTATACATACATTGTTAATCTTGACATTCAATATTCTGGCTGACGAGAGAGAGAAAGAGTGAGCCCGACAAGGCTACAGTAGCCGCACTGCAGATGCACCAAGACAAGACAAGACAAGGGAGGGGTGAACTAGAGAGACGATTCATTCACTCAAAAAGTATGGGGTAATCAATCAATCAATCAATTGCACACTGTACATGTACAGTACCTAGATACAAAAAAACGGTGACCCATGACTGACTCAAAGCTTTGCTCAGTGGCGGCCAACTCCCAACTCCAACTATTTGAGAAAATTCTGCTGTTCCCCCATTTTTTTGCGACTGAAAATGAGTCAAGCTAGAAAGAAAAGAATAGAGGAAAAAAGACTTTGACAAGTCTGTTTCTCGGTAACTCCCACGGTACTAGCTAGTCCAGCCTCCATGTCAGATCATATCATATCATTGTTTAATATGTCTCAGAATAAACTTTTCTATCGTTTAAACGGCTACAAGGTCGAGGCTCTTTACAGACCTAGGTAGGGCTTAACTCTAGGTCTTCCAGTCCCCTCCAGAAATAGGACCTTTTTTCTAGGTCCAGCATTCCGGAAAGAGTTCCTAAAGAATCCATACATACTTGCAAGAAGAAGCGGCTCCGGAATTTTCGGTACCCCAGGGTTTAGGTTAGGTCTAGGTTCCCGCGGACGGAAAGAGGGCAGGGCTGGGCGGGCTGTTTGAACCTTTGAACCCCTGTAAGCTGACCCCAGATTTCCTCTTTACAGAACAACCTACAGGCGGGATATACGATACAGCCGCACAGTTTTAAAGCCTCGGCTTTACTGTAAATCTGAGCATGGATCCGAGACTCATGGTGAATGATATTGAATCATGACAAAACTCTCTTTTTCTTGTCTGACTCTTGTATTGTTAACAAACAAAGACAAAGACGAAGACAAAGACACCGCTTCTTTCACCGTTTCAACTACAATGTGCTTTTGTGGCGCGAAGCTCTTTTATTAGTTCCTGGATTAGGTATACACTTATTCAACTGGCGTGGGTTTCAGCATGTGACGAACCATGCCTCCATTGCAAAGTTGTAACCCCAACCC